>JAJIBD010004988.1:0-34088 GCA_021461705.1 Cryptotis parvus
AAAGGCAATCACTTGATCACTTGATCACTTGACATCCTGTTATTCATTGATTTGCTTGAGGGGCGCCAGTAACATTTGACCCTATTATGTGCCAGTGTAGCCCAATGGTATCTGGTTGCTTTAGGAATACAAAGAGCCTCAAAGCTTTTGTTCGGGTCTTGACAAAGAAGTCTGATCATCTTGTATGTGGGCGGCCACGAATCTTTTGACATCCTGTGGGATCCAGTCAGTAACGGCTCTAGTCCAGCGGTCATCTCCAAATCTCATTACATGTCCAATCCATCTGATTTTCGATGCCATGGCTAACAAGACAGTGTCCCTGACTCTGGAACAGCGATGGAGGTCGGAGTTCCAGATTCCTTCTCTCACTTGAGTGAGGCGTGATATTCCAAGCATAGCTCTTTTGATTCCTCTTTGGGAGACCCAATAGCATTGTCATCCTGCTTCATAAGGCCCAGGTCTCTGAGGTGTATGTTAATGAAGGAGAACGGTGGAGTCAAAGAGATGTGCCCCAAGCCGGAGGTTCTTTTCTTTTTAGCTATTTCTTCGATGCCTTTGAAGGCATTCCATGCCGCTCTCTTCCTCCTGGGCGCAGCTCAGGTTTTAGGTCATTCATCATGTTGACTTCTCGACCCAGGTACACATAACTGCTGCATTCAGAGATGTCTGTTCCATTGAGAGTGAATGGGGCCTCTGGAACTAGTTCATTTTTCATGAACATAGTTTACTTTAGATTCAGCTGTAGACCTATCTTTCCACATTCTCGGTTGCAGTCAGCCAGCATTTGTGCCGCTTGGGTAATGTTTGGTGTTATTAGAATGATGTCATCAGCAAAGCAGAAGTGGTGTAGTTGCCAACCATCTATCTTCACTCCCATTCCTTCCCATTCTAATTGTCCCATGATGTTCTCGAGGTTGGCGCTGAAGAGTTTTGGTGAAATGGTATCACCCTGCCAAACCCCTCTTTGACATCTATGATCACTTTATGTAGAATGGTGAGATCCTGGTGGTGAATCCATAATATAGCTCACGAAGGATCTTGATGTATTGGGTTTGAACGCCTTTTTGGCTAGGGCTTTGATGACCCCTTCAGTCTCCACAGAATCAAAGGCTTTCTGTAAATCAATGAATGTGAGACAGGTTTGTAGTCCGTACAAACCTCAATGAGCTTGGTTACCGTGTGGATATGGTCGATTGTGCTGAATCCTTTTTGGAAGCCAGCTTGCTCACATGGTTGTCCTTCATCTAGTGTTCTGCCAATCCTGTTCAGGATGACTCGAGTGAACAGCTTGTAGATGACAGACAACAGACAGATGGGGCGATAGTTGCCAATGTCATGAATGTCTCCCCTTCTTGAACAGTAGAACTGTCCTGCTGGTTTTCCATTGGGAGGGCACCTTGCATTCGGACAGGTAGCATGTGAAGAGCCGAGCTAGTGCATTGATGAGTACTGATGGCAGATTCTTCAGGTGTTTGGGTCTGACTTTGTCTGGGCCTGGTGCTTTTCCCTTCTTTACTGATGAAATGGCATGTCAGATTATAGAAGGGAGAACGTGGGAATGACATATCCATCCTGTGGAATTTGGTATGTGGGCAGGTGGACATGGCTATCAAAGAGATCTGAGTAAAAGTCATGGATAATCTTCTCCATTGCCTTCTGGAAAATGTGATATATCCATCAGGGCATTGGAGGGCAGTCATCTTGGTCTTATAGTTGGCGAAGGACAGGCGGGTGGTGCGAATGCTTTTACCGCCTTCTGCTACATCTTCCAGGATTTCTGCTATACTGTCTTTGAGGTCTTCCTTTATCACTTCTCTGCACTGCTTTGGAATCTTGAACGCTAGCATTTGGTCTCCTGAGGCTCGCGCCTTGCCACGCTGGCAAATGAGCTCGAGAGTTTCTGGAAGACAGGTGTCCTTTGTGTCTCTTTCTCTCTCTTGGCATTCTTCCCACAATCATGGAGGTGCTGAACCAGTCAGTTGTATTCTTCATCGATATCATAAATGATGGTATCTTCCCATGTTGCTGCAATGGTGTCAAAGAGTTCCTAGTTGGTGGACATTCTGGAGTTCTCTTCTTAAACTTTGCAGCCTTTTCTCCCCATTGCGTGAGGTAGAATTTTGCACAAAGGAGATGGTGGTCCGATCCTGTTTGGAATTTGGGGGACGACAGCAACATCGGTCAGGCAAAACTGTCGATTGAAGATGATGTTGTTAATTTCATTGTGGAACTGTCCACCAGGAGATTCCGATATTCAACATTTTGCTTCATCCTTCTGGAACTGTGGAGTTCCCATGAACGGTCTTGGTGGACATGATGAACCCAGATAGTCTCTCACCCTGTTCATTCCATTCTAGGCCATGGGTCCCGATGTGGAGTTCTTCAGCCAATCTTCTCGGTCCTATCTTGGCATTAAAATCACCAACTATGATCTTGTAGAAGGTGTGATCTTTTTTATAGAACTCCTTCAGTTCCATGTAGAATTTCTCAATTTTATCCTCGTTGTATGTGGATATTGGTGCATTAATATATACATATATACAGCTGTAATATACTGATCGATCAAAAATGTGTGTGTGTTCCAGAGTTCAAGAGGCCCCACTCACTCTCAATGGAACAGACATCTCTGAATGCAGCAGTTATGTGTACCTAGGTCGAGAAGTCAACATGATGAACGACCTAAAACCTGAGATGCACAGGAGGAAGAGAGTAGCATGGAATGACTTCAAAAGCATCGAAGAAATAGCTTAAAGGACAAAGAACCTCCGGCTCCAGGCACATCTCTTTGACTCCACCGTTCTCCCTGCATTGACATATGCCTCAGAGACCAGGGCCCTACGAAAGCAGGATGAAATGCTATTCGGTCTCCCAAAGAGGAATTGAAAGAGCTATGCTTGGAATATCACGCCTCACTCAAGTGAGAGAAGGAATCCAGAGTTCTGACCTCCATCGCTATTCCAGAATCAGGGATGCTGTCTTGTTTGCCAAGGTATAGAAAATCAATGGGCTGGACATGTAATGCAATTTGGAGACAACAGCTGAACTAGAGCCGTTACCAACTGAATCCCAAGGGATGTCAAAAATACGTGGCCCCCACCTACAAGATGGTCAGACTTCTTTGTCAAGACCCTGAACAATGTTTTGAGGCTCTTTATATTCCTGAATCAACCAGATGCCATTGGGCTACATTGGCACGTGATAGGGTCCAATGGAAATGTTACTGGTGCCTGCTTGAGCGAATCAATGAATAACGGTATTCAAGTGATCAAGTGATATATGACCCATCTTGGGTGATAGATGGTAATGAATCAAGCGCTTCATGACTATAAAGCCAGCAAATGTGATAGTGAGGAAGTGTATTTTCCTGTGAATTGAACATTATAAAAATTCATTTTTGCAAATTATTATATTTTAGTGAGCACTGTTTTAAGAGTCTCAGAGTATTGAGCATCGCAGCACAAGTTTCTTGCATTCCAGTGTCTTATCCTGTGAATAGAATCATTAGAAAAACATTTTTGTTGATTTAGCAAACCTTTTTGTAATGAGCACTGTGATGAGAGTTTAAAACATTAAACATCCTAGAAGGAATTTATAGTAGCCAAGTTCTTTTTTCCTGTAAATACCTGTGAGCAAAAACATTTAAAAAGGAAACTATCATTAATCCTTGAAACATTTTGACATTGATCAATATGCTCAGAGTCCACCCTTTTTTCCACCTTTTTTAGCCTGCAAACAAAATATTAGAAAACTCATTAATTTTTAAAACCTTGACACTGAGCATCACAGACAGAAGTCCATTTTTCTTCAAAGCATTAAAAAACTTCATTAGTCATTCCTATACATAAAAACCTTAGAAAATTCTTTAAATGCCTTCTTAGCACAGTAGACAGCTTGTCAGTCTCATAGAAAATTTTTACAAAATACCTTCTCCTTGAGGGTTATTCAGGTGCTCTCACCTTTAAACTCACTCCAAGGCAGCAAGGACAGATTAACACTTATACATTAAACACTAAGAAACTTAGTGTTTCATAAGAGAGAAAGTGTTTCATAAGAGAGCATTTCATAAGAGAGAAAGTGTTTATCTCCAGCTAGAACATCAATAGACTGCAAGGCAAGATCATTGTTATTAGACATGAACCATGATCAACAGGCTGCAAAACAAGATTATTATTAAAACGAACCAACCCAGAGATTTAAACAGCAGATTTCAATTTAAAATTTAAGGCTTTATATTGAAAGAATTAGTTGTTTTCTGATTCTTAGAGAATTCTAGTCTTGACAAGTTGCACAGGAACTCAGGAGTTTCTTGACAGAGTTTCATCTGTAGAAATGAAAGCAAAACCTCTTCCCCGAATGAGGAGGTGACCTGCAATCCATTTATCATCAATTTTCACACAGATAGGTGAATTGACTGTTTTTTGAGTTTGCATATCTTCTTGAAAGTGACAGTCAGCTGCAGAGTAGGGGCTCTCCATGAAGTAGATTTAAGAAATTTGAAGTGAATAATGTTAAAGATAAAGAATCCATTGGAGACATACTTGTTTTTCGTTGCTTTAATAACTGAGTTTTAAGCTGCACTGTGAGCACGTCTCAACAATTCCTTGTCCTTGTGGATTATATGGAATTCCTGTAATATGTTTGATTTTCCATTCCTCACAAAAGGATTTGAAGGTTTTGCTGGTGTAAGCAGGACCATTATCTGTTTTGTATGGTATGGTACCCATGACAGAGAAGCACTGAAGTATAAAGGAATAAACAGATTTGGCTCTTGAAACAGCCCATATAAAGCAAGAATAAGTATCAATGACCACATGAAGAAAAGGTTTGTTGGAGAATAAGTTTGTATGTGTAACATCCATCTGCCATGACTTGTTTGTCTGTAAACCTCAAGGATTAGCTCCAGCTACATGAGATGTACAATGTAAAAGAGCACAGACAGGACAATCACGGAGAGATCCTCTCTCTTTGGTGGGAGACTCAGGCTCTTTTGTATGGTCTAAGTTCTGACCAGAGCTAGAGTTCTTTCATTATACTGGATTGCGGTGGTAGAGCTTTTGTACTATTAAAAGCCTTTTTTGAACTGCGCCGTGTTGCAGGACACCTGAAAGCCTCTGCATCTGCCCTGGATTGCCTCCTGCAGGTCACTTTGTAGATAGGGGGTAGTTTAAATGTGGCAGTTTATCTGACCATGTATTCTGTACTTGCTGGTATAATTATTCTCTCATGCTACCACAATCATCGTGGGACTAGCTAGATCTGACCAGCATATTTGACTGGCCACGTTGGATCTCTAAGTAATTAGACCAGAGAGAAATGCTGTTTGCCTCCAAGCAAGCAAGTATGGCTCCCTGATAACTCAAAGGCAACTAAAATACAAAACTACCGTGAAGTAGACAAGACTCTTGTGAAGGCTTGGAGAAATATTTAAATGGCATTAGTATAGTCGTTGATACAGAGGCATGCCATATCAGAAACCCCCTTCTCTACCCTATAAAGGCATTTCCAGGCAGATCTTGGCTCAAGACATTAGGTGAGGTGCTGGGAGAAATTACCTGAGGGCATTTGACCCTCCCTGCCAGGGGAAGTTACATTTAGCTTATAGCTTCTCCCAGCTCTGCTAGGAGGCTTTTATTAGCTCTGGGTTCTAGTAAACAGCCAGAAGGCCTCCTGAAGTTGCTATATTTCTATAGAGCTGTTTTCCTGTTTTCATCTCTAGATAGCCCAGCCCTGAATGGGCCAGGCTGGGAAGTTTGGGAGAATTTCTAGCTATAAAATAAGCTGCAAGAAGAAAGAAGCTCTCTCTTTCCCCTTTTGCCATTTCGGCTTCCCTTGGTGTTTTGCTTCTCTGTCCTTTCCATTCTCTGTTGGGCCTCAACACGTGGTAGCAGCCATCTTGGCCTACTCGTGGCTGGGGCCTACCTGGGAACCCAGAGTCCGGAGGTTTTCCCTGCTCTTGGATTGTATATCGAAACCTGTGATAGTAAAGCCCTTATAAAACTGCATTGGATTCCTGAGTTTTCATCCATTCCCGCAGGCTTCGGTGGCAGTAAGGAACTCACTTCCCAGCACTGTTGGGGACCCCGGCGACATCCCTAACAGCGCCGGACTCTTGAGTTTTCATCCATTCCCCGCACGCCCTCGGAGGTAGAAGAGAACTTCTGTCCTGACACTGTTGGGGACCCCGGCAGCATCTCCAACAAACGATTCTGCGTGTTATGTAGGTAAACCCACTCCAATGGTCCAGATAATTGGGCTATAGCAGCAGTTGGAGACTTTGGAGTGTTAATGACCAATAACCATACGCCTTCTCTGGGATTAAATCTGAAGAGGTAAGATTTTTGAAGGCGGTCAATAAAAAAATCTAATTCCTTCTGAGCTTCAGGAGTTAGTTGTCTTGGGCTGTTCAAAGCAGGATCACCTTCAAGGGTATGGAACAAATTACTGAGCTCACAGTTAGAAATCCCAAGGAAGGGGTGCACCCGGTTGATATCTCCCAGCAGTTTTTGAAAATCGTTCAAGGTTTTGAGCTTCTTCTGACTAATAGAAATTTTTTGAGGATGCACTGTAGTGCAGTCAAGAGCACAGCCTAAATATTCATATGGAGACAGATATAGAATGACTGCATTTATTTGCATGACATAAATATATATACATATATATATATATATACATATTATGATACCAATATCCAAGATCAGGCGAAATGTGGATCAGGAGGTCTTGCCAAAGGTGGAAACTACCAGAAGTGTGTGGGAGCAGAGGTTAGGTAAGACAGAGAAAGGAACAGTAGGCCAATTGCCAAAAGTCTATTACAATCCACAACATGTAAGTGAGGGAAGAGAGAGAGAGAGAGAGAGAGAGAGAGAGAGAGAGAAAAGATGGAGAATCTACCACAGAGGCAGGCTGGGGGAGGTGGGAGGTATCAGGGACATTGGTGGTGGGAGGTGGGCACTGGTGGAGGGATGGGTGCTGGAACACTGTATGGCTGAAACCCAAACATGAACATTTTTGTAATTGTCAAAAAATAAATTATAAATAAATTTAAAAAAACTATATTCATATGGAGGCTGCATCTGGATTTTCTCCATGTAAACCAGCCTCTGGTAAAACTGTTGTTACATTATTATGTAAATTCTGGAGATCTCTGGTATCTCTTATGATAGCTTGTTATCAAGCTAACAAGATATCATCCATGTAGTGAATGATGTATGCACCAGGAAATTTAGCATGAGTGGATCGCAAAACCTCATCAACAAAGTGTTGACACATTATAGGTGAATTAGTCATTTCTTGGGGCAATACTGTCCATTGAAACCTATGTAAAGGGCCTTTATGGTTAATAGAAGGAACTGAAAATGCAAACCTTTTACTATCATCTGGGTGGATAGATATGTTGTAAAGAGTCTTTTAAATCTATGATAATTAGCAGCCAATCTTTAGGACTAACTGCTAGAGAGGGAGCCCAGGTTGCAGGGCTCCCATGGGGACCATAGTCAATAAGGAATTTTTTTTTCACTCGGGCTTACTGGAGGCTATGCAAACTCTGTGCAACTTATCTCCTATTTTTCCCACTCATAACCTGTGTCTCACCTTCAGGCCTGCCCCGATTGGGCACCAGATGAATCAGGAATGTTCTGTTGGGTCGGAGGCGCAGAGATGAAACTCCAGGAACATGACGTATATCCATTAATATTTTTAATGATCACCAGCCGGAGGGGCAGCAGCTCTCATCTTGGCAGCTGACTGACTGCAGCTAACTGACCTGAACTGACTGGCCTGAGCTGACTGACTAGAACTGACTTGAACTGACTGACCACCTCCACAAGGACCCCAACTCTCTTATCCCATCGTCTCAAAGGGCAATACAGCTTAGAGTTTGCATGGTTTACATTACAAAGACATTTCACGTTCTTTCCATAGGTCTTAGGAATAATAGGAAGGAGACAACCAGGAACCAAACACCTGCGGGGTGGGGGTGGGGGGGTGCTATCTAGGTAAGATGAGATGAACAAAAGAACACATTACAGTTGCTAATTCAGCCTTCCTGACTAACCTATGATGGCAAGGTCATGTCAGACAGAAAAACAAGAAAAAACCTGTTTTCTGCCTCCTAACATTAAGCATAGTCCATTAGATTCCATCTTGGGCTAGTTATAGCCAACAAGGAAATGTGCAGAGAAATGACCTAGGATAGCCTCATCTGTGTAACTGCAGCTTGATTAACAGTCTCATTAGGGGAATTCTACATACTAACTCTATTGGGAGACAGTCTGCCAGAAGACCCTGTGTCTCTGTTAAGAGGCAGTATCCATCAGACCTTCCTTTGTATATCCTTAGATCTACCTTCTGCCAACAATTAGCAGCCAATCTTTAGGACTAACTGCTGGAGAGGGGAGCCCAGGTTGCAGGGCTCCCATGGTGACAATAGTAGAATTGACATTCCTTAAGTCAATAAGCAAATGCCATTTGCCTGATTTTTTCTGTATCACAAAAAACAGGATAATTCCATTCTGATAATATTTGCTCAATATGTCTTAAATTCAGCTGTTCTTCCACTAGATCTATCAGCGCCCTAACTTTTTTATATTGAGGGGCCACTGTGGTGTCCATATAGGTTTGTTAGACTTCCACTAAACATCAATAGGTGGTGGTCGCTAACCACAGCGGCCCCCATTAAAAAGGGTCACTCTCTCTGAGTAAGGCTCATTAGGGGAGACAGCTCTCCCTAATGAACACGTGCCCAATGGGAGATTGGACAAGGTATGTGAATCGCTGCTCCCCCACTGCTCCAGCATGTCTCGACCCATAAATTTAAAGACAGAGGGGCTATATAAGCCTGGACCATGCCTGCATTCCCTTCTGGGCCAATACGTGGCAGCCATCTTGCGCTCTGTCAGAGAAGAGAAGAGATATTGCCTACCCCACTCAGGCTGTGGGACACTTTATTTAGTGCCCAGTTAGAGGACCATGCTTGGTGGAGATTATGGATATGTCTGCCTCTGTATCCAAAATGCCTTTGAATTTCCTTTCATAAATTTTGATGGGTATAATCAGCTGCTTGCCTGCAAAATCGTGGTAGTGTACAGAACTAGATAGTTAGCAGGTGGCTGGTGGGCTTGGTTCTGTGTGGCTGTATAACCAACAATGAAGTTGGCGGAAGGCTTGGTACCGTTTTAACCGCCAGCTCTAGGGTGTTTGGACTGACTAGGCTAATCCTCAAAACTTAATAATAGTCTAGCAAGCAGTTCCCCTTTTGCAAAAGTCGATTTAGTTGGCACAGAGATCAGCAGTATTATCTCTCCATGAGATTCAGGATCTAGAAGTTCAAAATGCACTTTAATTCCTTTAAATTTCATCCAATCACTACCCTGAATTAAAGCCATACTGCCTGGGGAGCAGGTCCTTTTATCCCTGTTTTTAGCATGTAAGGATCTTGACTTGGGTATATTGTGACAGTCTCAGGGCAGAGAATATCGATACTGTCATTGTCTGATGGGATAGGCTGGAGTATTTTTATTTTTGGGTCACACACAGCAATGCTCAGGGGTTACTCCTGGCTCTGCACTCATGAATTACTCCTGGCAGTGTTCAGGGGACCATATGGGATGCCGAGGATCAAACCGGGTCAGCCACATGCAAGGTACATGCCCTACCCACTGGACTGTCGCTCCAGCCCCTGGACAGTATTTATTTATTGCAATTCTGAGGATTCTGATTCATAGGCTACTGGACAGGTTGGATGAACGAGAGTGTCTCTGGATTCAGCTGGGCTTGGGTTGCGCCCCACCCCCAATTTCCCACATTCAGGGAAGCATAGGTGTTATTTGAGCCTGCGAGCTTGTGGAACCTGGAAGGGGTTCCATGTTTCATCGAAGAAATAGCTGAAAGGATAAAGAACCTCTGGCTCCGGGCACATCTTTGACTCCACCATTCTCCCTGCATTAACATACGCCTCAGAGACCTGGGCCCTATGAAAGCAGGATGAGAATGCTATTTGGGTCTCCCAGAGAGGAATCGAAAGAGCTATGCTTGGAATATCACGCCTCACTCAAGTGAGAGAAGGAATCCGGAGTTCTGACGCCCATCACTATTCCAGAATCAGGGACGCTGTCTCGCTTGCCAAGGCATCAAAAATCAGATGGGCTGGACATGTAATGCAATTTTGGGAGATGACCGCTGACTAGAGCTGTTACTGACTGGATCCCACGGGATGTCAAAAAATCACGCTGGCGGCCCACCTAGAAGATGGTCAGACTTCCTTTTCAAGACTCTGAAGGAACGGTTTGAGGCTCTTCATGCCTTTGGGCTACATTGGCACATGATAGTGCCCAATGGAAATGTTACTGGCACCCACTCGAGCAAATTGATGAATAACGAGATTCAAGTGATCAAGTGATTAGCCAAGCAGCACAAATTCTGGCTGACTTTGACTGAGAATGTTGAAAAACAGGTCTACAGCTGAATCTCAACAAAACTATGTTCATGAGAAATGAACTAGTCCCAGAGGCCTCATTCACTCTCAATGGAACAAACAACTCTGAATGCAGTAGTTATGTGTACCTAGGTCGAGAAGTCAACTTGGTGAACGACCTAAAACCTGAGCTATGCAGGAGGAAGAGAGTGGGTCGAGAAGTCAACTTGGTGAACGACCTAAAACCTGAGCTATGCAGGAGGAAGAGAGTGGCATGGAATGTCTTCAAAAGCATTGAAGAAATAGCGAAAAAGTAAAAGAACCTCTGGCTGCAGGCACATCTCTTCAACTCCACCGTTCCCCCTGCATTAACATACGCCTCAGAGACCTGGGCCCTACAAAAGCAGGATGAGAATGCTATTCAGGTCTCCCAAAGAGGAATTGAAAGAGCTATGCTTGGAATATCACGCCTCACTCAAGTGAGAGAAGGAATCCGGAGTTCCGACCTCCGTCACAATTTCAGAATCAGGGACGCTGTCTCGTTTGCCAAGGCATCGAAAATCAGATGGGCTGGACATGTAATGCAATTTGGGAACGACCGCTGGACTAGGAGCCATTACGGACTGAATCCCACGCGATGTCAAAAATCATGTGGCCGCCCACCTACAACATGGTCAGACTTCTTCATCAAGACCCTGAACGAATGGTTTGAGGCTCTTCATATTCCTGAGGCAACCAGATGCCATTGGGCTACACTGGTACGTGATAGGGTCAAATGGAAATGTTACTGGTGTCCGCTCAAGCAAATCGATGAATAACAGGATGTCAAGTGATCAAGTCATTTGGTTTTAGTCTCATACTATATTTTTTTTGTATCCCACAAATGAGTGCAGTGATTCTCTTTCTCTATCCCTCTCCTCTTCTGACTCATTTCATCCAGCATATACTCTCCATGTCCATCCATTTATAACCAAATTTCATAATTTCATTTTTCTTTTTGACTGCATAGTATACCATCGTGTACTAAAGTTTCTTTATTCAGTGGTCTATTCTAAGGCACTCAGGTTGTTTCCATATTCTGGCTATTGTGCTTAGTGCTGCAATGAACATAGAAGTGCAGATGTCTGTGTGTTTTTGGAACTCGAGGGTATATTCCAAAAGGTCATATTGTTGCATCATATAGAAGATCAATTCCTGTTGCAGTACACCTGCCCAGTATTGTAGGGGACTCCAGCGGTCCCTGACATCTGGTGTCCCTGGGTGATCACGAGCATCATCAGACGAACAATATCTGCCTCTAAACAGTAGAATTAGAACCATGAGTAAAAATGCTGGATTTCTTGTGGTACGTTGTATCTTCTACTGGGCCAGGAATATAAATAGACCAGTTATTGAAGTTCCTCTTTGTGAGCGCTGCTCGCCATCTTTTACTAATCCTCTTAGTCCTTGTGATTATTAGACTGCACCACAGCATATGGAGAATGTTTAATAAAGAGAGGGAAGAATGTAGTAGATTGAATTCAATTTTAAGGGATGAGGTTTACTCAGCAATTAAAGAAATAGTTTAGAATCATAAAAGCAAATCCAGTAAACAGATTTTAAAGTTAGAGGATAAACTAGAGGGACAGGAAAATAAAATTATTAAACAGATTCTAAAACTTGAAAAGAAATTAGAGGAACAGAGAGTAATATTATCAAACTGGATTCAAAATTCAAAGAAAAATTAGAAGAACAGGAGAGTAAAATTATTAAACAGGATTTAAAATTTGAAGAAAAATCAAAGGAACAGGAAAGTAAAATTATTAAACTGATTCAAAATTAGAAGAAAGGAAAGTAAAATCATTAAACAGGATTTAAAATTTGGAGAAAAGTTTGAAGAGCAGAAAAGGGATATCAGCAAGATAAGCACTATCTTAGAGGGAGAAATCGACAGAGGGCTAGAATCGAGGGACAGAAAGAGGAGGTTTAGAAGTTAGATATAAGATTGAAAGAGCAAAAGAAGAAATAAATAAGAAATTTGAAAAAAATTAAACCAAGAAATGAATGTGTTATTCAGAGAGATTTATGATTTCATGATTTACCAATCAGGAGACAGACAGTGCATACCCGATACTAAGGTGTGATACAACTAAAAGCCATTTGCAAACACACCCCAAGGCCATTGGCTTAAAAATAGATATATACATTTGCAGCAACAAAAACGCCATCAATCTAAAAGAATTCTAATGTGGCCGATAACTTAGAGTAGGAACAGGGAAACCCAGAGGAGGCAGACTCTCAAACTGAAAATCTCTCCGGAGTTAATACCTTTGAAGGGGAAGATTCTCCTCTGACAGATGCTCAATTTGAGGACTTCCCCCAGAGCTCTTGCAAGCTCTGACGAGGACGAAGGGGAGGAACAAATTAGCCCGTGCAGGTCTCAAGAACCTTGCAGTTCCTCCTGTATTCAATCTAATAATAGTCAAAGAGCAAAGCCCTGTGATCTTTCTCATGGCCAATCTAAAGATAATATAAAACTGATTTCTGTATCACTGTCTTCCCATTCATCATCGATTTGTTTGAGCGGGCACCAGTAACATCTCTGTATGTCCTGCCTCATGCTACTAGAGCCCAAGGGCATCTGCTTGCTCCAGGAACATAAAGAGCCTCAAAACATTCCATCAGGTCATGGGAATGAGGTATATAATTGTTACTGGTATTTGGCATATCAAATACAACACGCGTAGCTTGTCAGGCTCTGCCATGCGGGTGGCATACTCTTGTAGTCACCTCTGATCTCCAGCATTTATTGATTAACCGTGTGGCTGCTTGTTGCCGCGTGAGCTGGGCTGTGATAGGCTCTTCTGCTGGGTGGAGTTCTGACAAGAGGGAAGTCTGGATGTGGAAAATGGCGGCCCTCATGGAGTGGGGGGGTGGTCTGGCTTCTTGTGAGGCTCTGCTGGGGTGGCGGGCCAGGCACTCGCCGTCCCTCCTTGCTGCCTCGTGAGTAGCTGGGCTTATGAAAAATTAAATATCATGTCAATAACCCTGTTCAGAAAGGCTTGTGACAAATTTGGGGTAGTAAGCCCCTATTCTTTAAAATATTTAGCTGATTAGAGTAGGAAAGAAGGTTGAGTATTGTCAGACTTTCAGATAGTAGCCCTTACTTGTCTGAACCAATCACAGTTCCTACAATGGCAAATGTGTTATGTAGATGAGATTAATATGTCGAATCACACTTTAAGAAACACAGATTCTGGCCATAACATAACTTTTGTCATGCTGAAAGGTGAAGAAGAATGGCAAAAGAAAGAAAAGCAAGTGACATTACCTGATGCTGCTTTAAAATTTATTCAGAATGCAGCATTACAGGCATGGGAAACAATAGATGCTGACCCAGAATACCAATAGAGCTGTGCAAAAATTTACCAGGGTCATAATGAACCGTACTTTGAACTTATGAGGAGATCAACTGAAATAATCCACAGACACGTTCAAGACCCATCCACTCAATGAATCCTAGAATGAACCTTAGCATATGAGAATGCTAATCAACGTTGTCGAGCCATCACTTGATCACTTGACATCCCGTTATTCATCGATTTGTTTGAGCGGGTGCCAGTAACATTTCCATTTGACCCTATCATGTACCAGTGTAGCCCAATGGCATCTGGTTGCTTCAGGAAATCGAAGAGACTCAAACCATTCGTTCATTGTCCTGATGAAGAAGTCTGACCATCTTGTAGTTGGGTGGCCACGTGATCTTTTGACATCCTGTGGGATCCAGTTGGTAACGGCTCTAGTCCAAATCGCATTACATGTCCAGCCCATCTGATTTTAGATGTGGCAAACGAGACAGTGTCCCTGACTCTGGAACAGCGACGGAGGTCGGAACTCCGGATTCCCTCTCTCACTTGAGTGAAGCTTGATATTCCAAGCACAGCTCTTTCAGTTCCTTTTGGAGACCCAAATAGCATTCTCATCCTGCTTTTCAGGGGCCAGGTCTCTGAGGTGTATGTTAATGCAGGGAGAACGGTGGAGTCGAAGAGATGTTCCTGCAGCTGGAGCTTCTTTGTCTTTTTTCGCTATTTCTTCGATGCTTTTGAAGGCTTTCCATGCGCCTCTCTTCCTCCTGCGCATTTCAGGTTTTAGGTCATTCATCATGTTGACTTCTCGACCTAGGTACAGATAACTGCTGCATTCAGAGTTGTTTGTTCCATTAAGAGTAAATGGGGCCTCTAAAACTAGTTCATTTCGGGCCGGAGCGATAGCCCAGCAGGTAGGGCGTTTGCTTTGCACGCGGCTGGCCCATGCCAGCCTGGGTTCGATCCTCGGCATCCCATATGGTCCCCCGAGCACCGCCAAAGGAGTGATTCCTGAGTGCAGAGCCAGGAGAAACCCCTGAGCATTGCCGGGTGTGACCCAAAAAGCAAAAAAAAAAAAAAAAAAAAAACTAGTTCATTTCTCATGAACATAGTTTTGTTGAGATTGAGCTGTAGACCTATCTTTCCACATTCTCGGTTGCAGCCAGTCAGCATTTGAGCCGCTTGGCTAATGTTTGGTGTTATTAGAACGATGTCATCAGAGAAGCAGAGGTGGTGTAATTGACAACCTTCTATCTTCACTCCCATTCCTTCCCATTCTAATTGTCATACGATGTTCTCGAGGGTGGTGCTGAAGAGTTTTGGTGAAACAGTATCACCCTGCTGAACCCCTCTTTGACATCAATGATCACTTCCTTATAGAATGGTGAGATCTTGGTGGGGGAATCCGTAATACAGCTCACGAAGGATCTTGATGTATTGGGTTTGAATGCCCTGTTTGGCTAGGGCTTCGATGACCTCTTCAGTCTCCATAGAATCAAAGGCTTTCTTTAAATCAATGAACGTGAGACAGAGCAGCATCTTGTGGATATGGTCGATTGTGCTGAATCCTTTCCGGAAACCAGCTTGCTCACATGGTTGTCCTTCATCGAATGTTCTGCCAATCCTATTCAGGATGACTCCTGTAAACAGCTTGTAGATGATGGACAACACGCAGATGGGGCAATAGTTGCCGATGTCGTGAATGTCTCCCTTCTTGAACAGTAGAACTGTCCTGCTGGTTTTCCATTGGGAGGGCACCTTGCATTCGGACAGGTAGCGTGTGATGAGCCGAGCTAGTGTATTGATGAGTAATGACGGCAGATTCTTCAGGTGTTCGGGTCTGACTTTGTCTGGGCCTGGTGCTGTTCCCTTCTTTACTGATGAAATGGCATGTCGGATTTCAGAAGGGAGAACGTTGGGAATGACATATCCATCCTGTGGAATTTGGTATGTGGGCAGGTGGACATTGCTATCAAAGAGTGCAAAAGATCAAGTATGACATCATTGGTCTGACTGAGATGAGGAGGCGCCAGTCGCATCATGCTGTATTTGACACCAGAGAGAATTGTTCCTTGGAACATGCGATGAAAGAGGCGTCGGTGGCGTTGGTGTCCTTGTCAACACGAACATGGCAGTCAACATTGATTCATTTGAATGCCTAACAAACCAGATAGAACGATTACACTTGAAGAGATGTGACCCACTGCCAGCAATTTCTATCTTTATTGCCTACGCACCAACAGCCACTTACAAGGAAGATAAAATTGAGAAATTCTACATGGAACTGGAGGAGTTCTATAAAAAAGATCACACCTTCTACAAGATCATAGTCGGTGATTTTAATGCCAAGATAGGACCAAGAAGATCAGCTGAAGAACTCCACATTGGGACCGATGGCCTAGAATGGAACGAACAGGGTGAGATACTATCTGAGTTCATCATGTCCACCAAGACCATTCATGGGAACTCACAGTTCCAGAAGGCTGAAGCGAAACGTTAGACATGGGAATCTCCTCGTGGACAGTTCCACAATGAAATTGACTACACCATCTTCAATGGAAGGTTTTGCCTGACCTATGTCACAGTCATCCCAAAATTCCAAACAGGATCGGACCACCATCTCCTTCATGCAAAATTCTAACTTCATGTAATGGGGAGAAAAGGCTGCAAATTTTTAAGAGAACTCCCAGAACGATCACCAACTGGGCACTCTTTGGCACCATTGCAGCAACATGGGAAGATACCATCATTGGTGACATCAATGAAGAATACAACTGACTGGTTCAGCACCTCCATAGTTGTGCGAAGAATGCGAGAGAGAAAGACACAAAAGGACACCTGTCTTCAGAAACTCTCGAGCTCATTCACCAATGTGGCAAGGCATGAGCCTCAGGCGACCAAATGCTAACGTCCAAGCTTGCAAAGCGGTGCAGAGAAGTGATAAAAGAAGACCTCAAAGACAGAAGAGCAGAAATACTGGAAGATGCAGCAGAAGCCGGGAAAAGCATTCACACCGCCCGCCTGTCCTTCGCCAACTCTAAGACCAAGATGACTGCCCTCCAGCGCCCTGATGGATCTATCACATCTTCCAGAAAGGCAATGAAGAAGATTATCCCTGACTTCTACTCAGATCTCTTTTGATAGCCACGCCTCCTTGGCTAATGTTTGGTGTTGTTAGAATGATGTCATCAGAGAAGCAGAGGTGGTGTAGTTGCGCGACCTTCTATCTTCACTCTCATTCCTTCCCATTCTAATTGTCTCATAATGTTCTCAAGGGTGTTGTTGAAGAGTTTTGGTGAAATGGTATCACCCTGTCCAACCCCTCTTTTGACATCGATGATCACTTCCTTGTAGAATGGTGAGGTCCTGGTGGTGAATCCGTAATAAAGCTCACGAAGGATCTTGATGTATTGGGTTTGAACGTCCTTTTTGGCTAGGTCTTTGATGACCGCTTCAGTTCAATGACTGCTTCAGTCTCCACAGAATCAAAGGCTTTCTTAAATCAATGAACATGAAACAGAGTGGCATCTTGAACTCCCTACAAACTTCAATGAGCTTGGTTACTATGTGGATATGGCTGATTGTGCTGAATCCTTTCGAAGCTATGTGGATATGGCTGATTGTGCTGAATCCTTTCGAAGCCAGCTTGCTCGCATAGTTGTTCTTCATCTAATGTTCTGCCAATCCTGTTCAGGATGACTCGAGTGAATGCTTGTAGATGATGGACAACAGGCAGATGGAACGAAAGTTGCCAATGTCGTGAATGTCTCCCCTTCTTGAATAGTAGCGTGTGAAGAACCGAGCCAGTGTATTGATGAGTGTTGACAGAAGATTCTTCAGGTGTTTGGGTCTGACTTCGAAATGGCATGTCTGATTTCAGAAGGGAGAACTTTGGGAATGACATATCCATCCTGTGTAATTTGGTATGTGGGCAGGTGGACGTGGCTATCAAAGAGATCTGAGTAGAAGTCATGGATAATCTTCTCCATTGCCTTTCAGGGAGATGTGATAGATCCATCAGGACATCAGAGGGCAGTCATCTTGGTGTTATATTTGGCAAAGGACAGGCGGGCATTGCAAATGCTTTTCCTGGCTTCTGCTGCATCTTCCAGTATTTAGGCTTGGCGATGAAGCAGCTCGGCGGCAGCGATGACGGAGGTAGGAGCCGGACAGTGATCAGCACCCTGACCCGGTCCCGCAGTGGCATGAGGAGCTCTGTGCAGGCCTCGGTGGTGTAGCCTAGCTCACAGGCGTGTGCCTACAATAGCGCTGAGGAGCATGGCCAGGCTAGGAGGTGGGGGGGGACCCCGGTGAGGGACTGGCCATGCGGGCGGCGAGTGGCGACAGTGAGGCTGGGGATCCCCTCGGCTTGCTGCCCCTGTTCTGCCGGCCCAGACATCTTTCTTCACCTTCTTTACCGCTGCCATGTTTCCCGACTCAACAAGGACCGCCAGAGGGATGACCGGGGCACAGGCCTTGTGTCCTCCGGCTACATGGAGCTGCTGAAGGGCATGTCCTGCTTGTCAGGGCAGAGAGCGACGTCACACTCAACACCTAATGACAGAAGAAATAATAACCAGGAAGACTGTCCACAGTTGGAAGCTTGCCAGAAATGGTGGATGGAGGCCAGGCAGTTAGGATAGAGGGGACCACTATGACAACAATAGTTGGAAATGTTCTCTCTGGACAAGAACTAAGTGTTGAAAGTAGGCAAAGGGACTAGTACCTGTATTGCAAACCATAATGCCCCAAGGGGAATGGAGGGAGAGGGGGAATGAGGGAGAGGGAGAAAGAGAGAGAAGATTTGAAAGGAGAGGGAGAAAGAGAGAGAGAATGAAACACACAGAGAGAGAGAGAGAGAGTTTGTCTGCTACCGAGGGGGCAGGCTATGGGAGATGGGTGAAAGGGAAACTGGGAACATCAGGAATAGGTGTTGGAACATTATATAACTGAAACCCAAATCATGAACAACTTTGTAACTGTGTATCTCACAGCAATTCAATTAAAATTGTTAATAAAAAAAAAAAAGGAAAGAAAGGAAACGCTTTACTGGCAATAAGATAGATTAGAAGACAGACTTGTGTCCTCAAAGTGACCATCTTGTCTGCGTGGTCATTAGCACAGCTTTTTCATAGAGGAAACATATAGGAAATCACATTTTAAGAAAGAGGGCTAGCAAATTTGTGGTTACCAAAATGAACCATAAAATTTCTTTGTGGGGCCCGGGATCTGGGGCCCCTGCTTTGCATGCAGAAGGCGTGGATTTGATCCCCTGCATTACAGGGTCCCCTAAGCACAGTCAGGAGTGACACCACAGCACCAAGTCAGGAATCGTCCATAAACATCACAGATATTAACCAAGCAACAACAAAAATAAAACAACAACAAACATTCTCTTGCGGGTTGGTTCCATAAAACATAGTCTGTTTTATCTACATAGTCAAATAACGAATATATTTGGGAGTAAGGATAACTGAGACCTCCAGACTCTGTAGGAATTGGAGGAAGGGAAAGCAGGAACAGCCTTGCTTAAATAAGTTTTCTTTGGCCAGGTTGGCTGACTTACCCTGGCACTGCTGGGTTGAGGAGTTCAATGCAGGCTGTGCCCGAGCAAAGGAAAACAAATGGAGACAAGGACACCCTGAGAGATGAGTAAATGCTTTGCTTGTTTGCTTTTGCTTGAAGTGCCAGGGGTTGAATCCAGGGCTTGTCATATACGAGACTTAGTTGAGCAAAGTCTTACTGCATAGTGTTCTTGTTACGTCACAGAAAAGGGAATTGTCTCTTAGTCTCCTTGTGTTTGTGACCCAAGAATTTGACAAAATATAGAGGACCAGGAGAAATTGTTTACTGAACAGTTCTGAGGGAACCAGTATGGGGAGTAGTTGGTTCCTTAAGTGATTAGAATCTTAGTTTTGTAGGAGAAAGGGAGTGTAGGGTGAGTTTTGGGAGACGCAAAGTGTGATAAAGAGGGGCCGGAGTGATAGGGCATTTGCCTTGCACATAGGGCATTTGCCTTTGCACAAGGCACACCCAGTTTCGATACTCAGAATCCCATATGTTCCCCTGAGCACTGCCAGGAGTAATTCCTGAGTGCAGAGCCAGGAGCATGACTGGGTGTGACCCAAAAAAGCAAAACAAAACAAAAAAAAAACCAAAGTGTGATAAAGAGAAATTAATTTACTGTTGTGTGTTTTGCAGATTCAAACAGGCCCAAGATAAGAGTGTTCCCCAAATTTTTCTCTGCCTGTTAAGGAGTTGGGGAACAATTTTACAAATGGAAAATTTCTTTACAAAAGGAAAATTGATTACTTGCTCTTGGCAGAAAGGAAGTAGGCAAAAACTGTGTTTCTGTTTATTAATTTCCTTCAGCTGACAGCAATTTCAAAATATTCCTAAAAGTGGTATATTTTGGTATAGTGTACTGCTCCTTTTCATATTCAGTGCATGGTTCCACATTAAATTATAAATCCAGCAAGAGCAGCAGTGACTGAATTGCTCTCTGGTGTCCTCGGTGTCTAGAGCAGTGCCTGGAGCAGGCCATTGCTAAGTCCCTGGACTGAGGGTGTACTCCAGAGCCTGCTAGGAGCAGTGTCTGATGCAGCTGCTTATCTCACCATACTCAGTGGGTTTTCCTCTAGGGGAGTGCCAGAACCAAAAGATGCAACCAAGCAAGGAAGAGTAAAAAAGAGAAGCTATTATTTGCAATTTAGAAATGACTAACAGATTATCCCACCCGCACGCAGAGCCTGGCAAACTACCCGTGTCGTATTTTATGCCAAATACCAGTAACAATATGGACCTCATTCCCATGACCTGATGGAATGGTTTGAGGCTCTTTATGTTCCTAGAGCAAACCAATGCCCTTGGGCTCTACTAGCATGTGATAGGACGTATGGAGATGTTACTGGAGCCCGCTGGAACAAATCAATGATCAATGGGAAGACAAGTAAAGTGAAACAAGTGATTATTTGCAATAAGGATTCACACAGGGAAACTAGTATTTCAATGCACTGTCTCCCCAGAACTTGTGGACTAGGAAGAATTTATGGGCTTCAGGGGGTTCTCTGTAACTGGGAAGTAAAATGAGTAGCTTACTTCTAGGTGGTTGTATTTGTTCTGCACTGGAATGAAGGTTAGACCATAATGCTGCATGTTCAGAAAATTGTGGATAAGTTCTTCCATGGGCAGAGATGGCATTGAATTCTCAGTCACTGAAGGTCAACTTGTCTGAGTCACGCATGCTCTGGGTATAGTGCTTGGATCATTAGCAGATACATCTGGCAGCAACCTGTTTGTGTTGGTTCTGGAGGACAGTTTCTTTAAGGAAGTTCTAAAGCAATAGTTAGATGGGTGAGTACAACCAGAGTTGTGAGTCAGGTATAAGGCTTAAAGGTGGGACCATCTGGCCCACAAAGGAACCTAGAGGATGGCAAGAAGCTTCTAAACTATATAGCCTCTTTAATCATGGGGATTTGATGAAAGCCACAAGAGAAAATGATCAAAATGATCCTCTTGAGCCAAATCACAAGGGGTTTGAGAAAACCCTTTTCAAAAGATGGAATGCAGGACATCTGCTGTCCCTGGATGCCGCCCACCTCCACTCCCTTGCTCTCTCTTGAGTATAAGAAGGGAAACAGGTGCGAGGGATATAGCTCAAATGACAGAGCACATGCACAAGGCCCTGAGTTTGAGCCCTGAAACCAAACAGCATGCCCCCACCACCACTTAGTACTGCAAGGTGACCCAAGCACCACTGGCTATTGTCCCTCTTTAAAATTAAAAAAGGAGAGAACGGAGGCACACCTCAGTAGCTACTTTAACCCATGCTCAAACACATGAAAGATCTCATTTTTAAAAAATAAAAATTAAGTATCATAATTAACAGCTATAGTGGTATTAATGTTTCAGGCATACAATTTTCCACACCCGAAGTGCCAATATCTCTCCACAGCTGCCCCTATGTCCCTTCTAATCCCTAGCCTAGCCCCTAACTCCACACTCTACTTAGCAAACTCAATTTATAGATGAGTTTTCAATAAATGATAGTTTTCTATAGATGAGTTTTCTCAGGGATTGTTTTCATTGGTCATTGTTTATTCCATTTTTAAAAATTTCTTTATACCCCACATATGAGTGTGACTGTCCAGTGTTTGTCCTTCCTAACTCACTTTGCTTAGCTCGATACCTTCTAGTTTCATCTAAGTTTCAGAGAACAGCAAGATTTCACCTTTTCCTACAGCTCACTTATAGTCCAATGTGTGTATATACCACAACTTACCTACTTTATCCACTGATGTATGGTTGAATACTTAGATTGTTTCCATATCTTGGCTATAGTACCATACATTGAAGAAATGTATGGTATCCTCCCAGTACCATACATTGAAGAGATTTTCCTTGTTCTACTTCACAATTTATTCTATTGGACTAAGAGTCTGCCTTTATTCTAGTACCATATAATTTTGATTGCTATAACTTTCTACAACTTTAAATCAGGAAATGACATTCCTCTCCCATATTCTTTTTTTAAGTATAGCTTTGGCTAGTCAAGAAGTCTATGACATAATGACAATAAATAATGTCATTATGAACATGACTGTGCATATATCTTTTTAAATTAATGTTTTTCTGTCCTTGGGTTAGATGGAGTAGAATTACTGGTTCACAGGAAATCATTATTTTAAATATTTTACAAAATCTCTATACTGTTTTCCATCCAGGTTGAACCAGACAATAGTTCTATCAACTATGGTTGGTAGAATGGTTCTTTTTCATTTCTTCCCCACCAATGCTAGTTATTTATAGACTTTTTGATAAAGTTTGGGATATTTCACTGTCATTTAGATTTGCATTTACCTAATAATATGTGTTTCTGGGAAACTTTTCAAGTGCTTGCTGATTTTCTTTTGGAGAACACATCTGTTTAGTGACACTTTCCATTTTTTGAATGGGGTTGCTTTAAGTTGTTTTTGAACTTGGAAGAGTTTTTTTAATATCTTAGGTATTGTTAGCCTTCTGTCAGATATATGCTGTATGAATATTTTCTTCCAGTGACTAGGGTATCTATTTTTAAACATCAATTTTTTATTTCAGTTCAGAAACTTTTTTAGTTTGTCATTCTATCTTTATTTTTCTCTGTGTTTTTATTGGGTTGGGGCTAATATTCAATCCATTTTAATTAACTTCTGTATACGGTGTGAGATGGGGGTTTAGATTGTTATTGTTTTTTGCATATGACTAACCAGTTTTCACAGTAACCCCCTCCCCAAGTTGATTTTTTGTGGCACACTGGCAGTTCTCAGGGCTTACTCCTGAGTCTGGCTCAGGAATCACTCTTGGCAGGACTTGTGGGACCGTATGGGGTGTGGAGGGTGAGAACTAAATTTGCTGTGTAAAACAAGAGACTTACCCACTGTACTCCAGATCCTCCCAGTACCGTACATTGAAGAGATTTTCCTTGTCTACTTCACAATTTATTCTATTGGACTAAGAGTCTGCCTTTATTCTAGTACTATATAATTTTGATTACTATAACTTTCTACAATTTTAAATCAGGAAATGACATTCTTCCCATATTCTTTTTTAAGTATTGCTTTGGCTAGTCAAGAAGTTTTATAGCACTATACAAATTTTAATAGAATTTGTTTCACATCCTTGAAGAATGCCAGAGAATTTTCATGGGGATACATTGAATCTGCTCAGTGCTTTGGACCCAGAATTTGTTTAGTATAAGAGAAATACCCCACCTGTCCCTCTGAATTAGGGGGTTTTTAAACCTGAAAAGGGAATAGGATTTATCTGGGAGATATTTTCTTTTCAGTGAAGTCTAGTGAATATAGAAAAGTGCTTGGGCCGGAGTGATAGTGGCTGGCCCTTGCTGGCTCGGGTTCGATCCCGGCATCCCATATGGTCCCCTGAGCACCGCCAGGAGTAATTCCTGAGTGCAGAGCCAGGAGTAACCCCTGAGAGTTGCTGGGTGTGACCCCCCAAAAAAAAAGCAAAAAAAAAAAGTGCTTATGTATACTTTGATGATTTTTCACAAAATGAACCACCCGTGTAATTCTCAGGTCAGGAATAAGCTCCTCTGAAACACTTCTCTGCCTCCACCATAAGTCATTATTCTTGTGCTCTGTGGTAGCACATATACAAAAAAGTTATTATTCTCATCTCCATTTCCTGGAGTTGAGGAACCCCTCTTCCCTGTGGTTTGTTTCATGAAACTGATGAGAGGCCTGGTGTTGATTTTGCGGTTTACATTCATAGCGAGGTTAGGAAAACATCCCTGGAAGTCATAGTGTCCGCTGTCCTGTGGAATGTGAGGATGCTTTTCTCCCCAGATCAGAACCAGTAGCTGTCTGACTGGTTTCCCTCTGACTCTGCAAGTTTCCTGCCCCCCCATTCCTGCATGGGGGTGCAGCTCACCGGCTCAGGAAGTGCATTTAGTTGGTTCCAGCCTGGGCATGTAGCCCTCTCTCCCTGGCAGGAGCAGCACGAAGAGGTATTTTAAGAAGGGGCAGGAATTCTGTAGCCATTTGGAAAACATCTACTCCGAGGCTGGGCTGGATTCTGGCTCTAAAGTGATGATGTGGCCAAGGGGCCTGACCTGGCTAGTTTTCCAGGACCAGGGGTGGAGAAAATAAGGAGGCATTCTTTTTTCCCCTGATTTAAGCTGTATCACCATTTTCTTTTGTTCACGTTCTTCTCTCCCACAGATTTCAAGGAAATTATGAGGAGTCTCCTGAAGCTCCTTGGCTCTTTGATGCTGTTGGTGGTAAGTGTTTTTTTTTTTTTTTTTTTTTTGTCCTGAGTCAGCCAGACCTTTGGGTCCCTAAGTAGCAGGAAGGTTTAACTCTCAATCTTCTGACAGGAATTTTTTGGTTCTGGAGACTGCATCCAGCTTCCCCCACCCACCTCTAGGCAGCACCTAAATGCTGGGTCTCTTCTGTTTGTTGCTCGTTTTGCCTTCATTGGTGGCTGTAGAACTTGCAGTTCATCTCTCGCACTCATTCTCTCTCATAGCCATTCAGTGCCAGGTCTGTGGAGGTGTGGAAGGGACGAGACAGAGGACCAGAGGAACAAGCAGCTTCTTTCACCACCGCCTTGCCTCTGAATTCTCCCTTTTGCCCCACTTCATCTCTCCCTTCTGTAACCCATCTGAGCTCTCTGAAAGCTCCGTAAAATGTAAAGGTACTTTGTTCTTTCTATTCTGCTTCTCATTCCCTTTCTTCTGCCCCTGCTGTCTCACTCCCATGGTCAGAAAATGAAAGGAGGATCTGACATTCTATGCCCAAATTTTTTCTTTACTGAGGGCTTTCTCCTCTTTCTTCCTCCCTCTTCTTCCATCCTGCCAGATCCCAATGGAAATGCTATGGAGGGAAATCTACAGCATTTCTGTCCTCCCAAGTCCCAGAGAAACCCTGCCTGACAGCCTCTCCCTGATAGAAGGACAAAGTTGGGGCTACCTCATGTTCCTCTCAGAGCCAAACATTCTGAGGGATGTGGGCATAGAGGCTTTTTCCAGGCGATGAGATTCCTCATTCTTGGCCAGATCTTCCTCCTGAGGTAGAAGCTGTGTAAAGGCTGACTTTGTGGGCTTCTTCCTAAGGTGACCAGTTCTCTTTACTTGGGTCCTACCCAGCTGCCTATGCTGTTTGGGGGGGAAAAAAGGTGGGGTGGGAGTGGAGCGGTAGTACAATGGGTAGGGTGCTTGCTTTGCTTGTATGAGGCTGAACCGGGTTTGATTCCCAGCACCCTGTGTTATCCTCTGAGCACTACCAGGAGTAATTCCTGAGTGCAGAGCCATGAGAAACCCCTGAGGACTGCCAGGTGTGGCTCAAAACAAAACAAAACAAAAAACATTGAGTCCTTTGAATGGTCAGAGGGCAAGGTCCTCCTGTGTCTCAGGTGAGGTCTGAATCTTAAAGGAGTGTTCTGAGTGTCCTTAAGTTACACAGGCTTATTAAATGACACACACAAAAATGCCATGTGAGCCAGATATCACAAGAAAAGTGAGTTCTCCACAGAAGATATTTCTTTTTTAAAAATATATGTAAATATAGGGTCCAGGGAACTAGTACAGTGGGTAAAACTTTGCTCTTTGGTATCCCAAAAGGTCCCTCCGAGTTCATTAGGAGTGAAACCTGACTGTAGAGCCAAGAGCACCTGAACACTGTGGGGTGTGGCCCAAAAATAAAACAGAAACAAATATATGAATGTATTCATTTAAAAATATATAATCCACATAGTGCAAAATTTCAAAAAGTATCAAATAGCATAAATAAATCCCTCAGTTTCCCTTTCAGATACAATCACTTTTGGGACTGGAGCAATAGTACAGTGGGTAGGGCTTTTGTCTTGCACAAGGCCGACCCGGTTTGATCCCCTGGCATCCCATATGGTCCCCTGAGCACTGCCAGGAGTAATTCCTGAGCTCAGAGCCAGGTGTAACCCCCTGAGCATCACCAGGTGTGACACAAAAAGCAAAAAAAAAAAAAACACTTTGCAGTTTACTATTCATCTTTGTGGAGATTATCTCTCAGAAATCACAAGTGTGTGTACTCTCATATTATTATGAGAATTTTAAATACTGCCAGTCCTTACATTTCATATAAATGGATTTAGGTGCTTTTGCATATTGTTTCTTCAGTTCCCTTTAGATATTTTCAGTTCCCTTCAGATATTTTCATGATTCATGCAGTGTAGCACGTTTTTGAAGTAATTTCTTTTGCTGGCTGAATATTTTATTGTATAGATATGGCTTAATCTCTTCAACCATTAATCAGTTCATTTACATGTCACCCTCAAAATCTTATTGACTATTATTATTATTATTTAATAATAATCATCATGCGACAATTAGAATGGGAAAAAATGGGAGTGAAGATAGACAGCCGGCAACTACACCACCTACGCTTTGATGATGACATCGTTCTAATAACACCAAACATCAGCCAAGCGGCACAAATGCTGGCTGACTTTGACCATGAATGTGGAAGGATAGGTCTATAGCTGAATCTCAACAAAACTATGTCCATGAGAAATGAACTAGTTCCAGAGGCCCCATTCACTCTCAATGGAACAAACATCTCTGAATGCAACAGAGGTATACCTAGATCGAGAAGTCAACATGATGAACAACCTGAAACCTGAGTTGCGCAGGAGGAAGAGAGCAGCATGGACTGCCTTCAAAAACATAGAAACAATAGTCAAAAAGAACAAAGAACCTCCTGCTCCAGGCACACCTCTTTGACTCCACTGGTCTCCCTGCATTAACATACGCCTCAGAGACTTGGGCCTTATGAAAGCAGGATGAGAATACCATTCGGGTCTCCCAAAGAGGGAATCGAAGGAGCCATGCTTGGAATATCATGCCTCACTCAAGTGAGAGAGGGAATCCCAAGTTCTGACCTCCATCGCTATTCTAAAAATCAAGGACGCTGTCTCATCTGCCAGAACATCGAAAATCAGATGGGCTGGTCATATAATGCGATCTGGAGACGACTGTTGGACTAGAGCCGTTACCAATTGGATCCTACGCCAAAAGATCGTGTGGCCGCCCACCTGCAAGATGGTCAGACTTCCTTATCAGGACCCTAAACGAACAGTTCAAAGCTCTTAATATCCCTGAAACAGACAGATGCCATTGGGCTACACTGGCATGTGATAGGGTCAAATGGAAACACTACTGGCGCCCGCCGAGCAAATCGATGAATAACAGGATATCAAGTGATCAAGTGATCAAGTGATCAATAATTTGGGTTCAGATACTTTTATGTTTGTTTTGTTTGGGGACCACACCCAGTGGTGCTTACTCCTGACTGCATTCAGCGATCACTTCTGAGGTGCTCAGGAGACCACAGTGCTGCCGATATGAAATTCACGACTGCCACGTGCAGGGCAAGTGTCTTACACGCTGTACTATGTCTCCAGCCAACATGCACAATTTTTTGTGTCAATTTGCTTGATCCTTACAGAAACTCCCTACGGTACATGACTTATTCTATAGTAGTCCTCATTGTAGATAGAACAAAACTTCCAGTATAAATAGGATGTAAACATCACCAGCCATGCTGCAATAGAACCCCGGAACATTCTGCACTACATTCGCAGCAAAAAGGCAAGTATTGTGAAATACAGCTATGAGATGCCATGCTTTTCCCTAATCTCTTTAGCGCCGAAATAATTACTGTCTGAGCCTGGATAGCCTGCTGGAACATAAAAGGTTATTTTTTTTGTCTTTTATTTTTAATGAAAAAAATTTTTATACCACTGTGTGTCGGGATGCCGCTGGGGTCCCCGACAGTGTCAGGACAGAAGTTTTCTCCTACCTCCGAAGACGCTGGGGAAAAGATGAAAACTCACGAATCTGGCGCAGTTTGAAAAAGGCTTTTAATAGTACAAAAGCTCTTCCACAGCAATCCAATATAATGAAAGAACTCTAGCTCTGGTCCAAACTTAGACCATAAAAAAGAGCCTGAATCTCCCACCAAAAAGAGAGAGGATCTCACCTGAGAGGAGTCCTACCCAGATGAAGGGAGCAAAAGGCCAAAAGCCCGAAAGCCAAGGAGCCAAAAGGAGCCAAAAAGCCGATCCCCTTGTATACACCAAAGTAATCCAACAGGGAGGGTCATATCAACACTGTCACTGTATCACTGTCTTCCCCGCTCATCATCGATTTGCTCGAGCGGGCACCAGTAACATCTCCATATGACCTGTCTCATGAAAGTAGAGCCCGAGGGCATCTGCTTGCTCTAGGAACATAAAGAGCCTCAAACCATTCCATCAGGTCATGGGAATGAGGTCTATAATTGTTACTGGTATTTGGCATATCAAATATGACACTGGTAGCTTGCCAGGCTCTGCCATGAGGGTAGCATACTCTTGTAGTCATCTCTAAATCCAGCATTTATTGATGAACCGTGTGGCGCAAGTGGCCGCGCGAGCCGGGCTGTGATAGGCTGGTTTGCTGGCTGGAGTTCTGATGAGGGGGAAGTCCGGATGTGGAAAATGGAGGCCCTCATGGAGTGGGGGGTTGTCTGGCTTGTTGTGAGGGTCTGCTGGGGTGGCGGGCCAGGGCTAGAACCCGCCATCCCTCCCAGGGCACCTCATGAGAGGCTAGGCACAGTGAGAGCTAGTAGCAGCTCTGCCCCATGTCTGTCTCTCATGTCAACTAAGAACTCTAAACAGAGTGTAGAAGGGTGATGCCACACCCTATTGCAGGTATAAACAAAGATTATGCCAAGGACTAATCCCGAGATTATCTCTTATGTAAAACACTGGAGAGAGAGAGAGGGGGTTGATAGAAAGTAATACTAATTTCATGAGCTTTATGTAATCTAGATGGTACCCACACAGTCCTTATTATTATCTGCACCAGGGTGATTCTGAGTATCTTGTTCTCCATATACTGAAAGGATCACACTTGCCTGCTTAGAGCAAACTAGTATGATCCTTCCTATAGTCTTCCTATAGTCCAAAAGTAGTCTCCTGGTAAATTCTAACTGTCCCACGCTGGGTGCAGTGGGCATAAAGAGGAGCTGTGCCCAATCTAGAAAACATAGAAGTCTTAGTAGATGTATAAGTCAGAAGTTATTCAATCAAGGTGACTTCTGTAACTGCCACACCCTCTAGCAGTGTTTACATAGAAGAGAGTTCTCATTAGAATGAACCTTGGCTTAAATAGATTAAGCTGTGAGTGGGCCAAACAACAAAGCTCCCAGATTAGCTAAATTTGTCATCCAACAACTGTGAGATATAAAATTACAAAGATGTTCATGTTTGGGTTTCAGTCATAGTGTTCCAACACTGACCCCTCCACCAGTGCCCATTTCCCACCACCGATGTGTCCTGATTCCCCCCCCCCCCCCCCATGTATATAAAAGGTTAACTTTAAGTTGTGAGATTCCATGGTCTCCCCTGAAATTTAAACAAGCCATTTACACTTCTGCATGGTATGGGAACATATGCAAATTTGGTGTTTGCACTTGCTGGTCTCCAGGGAGACGAAAGCGTCTTGGCCAGCAGGGACGCGGGAGAGGCTACTTCTTGGGAATGATACTTTGCTTTTACAGCTCCAACGTTTCCTGGATAAAGGCCACCCACGTGGGGTTGGGAGAAGCAGGCCGCTACCTGAGCCAGCCACTGCTCCAGCCAGGCTGGGTTCACAGCAGCTCGGGCAACATCCGCCCCTACAGGTGTCCGCCCCGGAGACCCCACGGGTAGGAAACAAGGCAAGGGGTCGCGGAAACCTCCCAGCCGCAGCTACAGGCCGGCTCCCACTCCTCCGCGGCGCAACACCCAGCCCCCTCCTCCGCAAGGGAACCAGGCCGCCGCACCAATCAGAGAGCCCGACACATCAGCCGGGCCTGGCGCCCGGGGGCCAATCAGCGCGCGCCTGTGATCCCCTGTCAGCCCCGCAGCGGGGCTGACGCTGAGGTGGCCGCCGGAGTCGCTGCTGAGGCAGCCGCGGGTTCGGTGCCGTCGGTTCTGCTCCGCGTGCCGGGCCGGGGTAGCAGCTAGCGGCACCAGGTGGGCAGGACGGGCGGAACGGCCCCCACCTAGGCGGTGGGAGAAACCCAGGATGCTGGGGAGGCGGCGCGGCGGCTCCTCCCTCGTCCCAGGTAAGGCGGGGTGCGCGGTCGCTGCGGCCCCGCGCGGAGCTGGGTCCGGCCCAAACCCCTGGCTCCGGCTCCCGTGGGCCCCCGCGTCGCCGCCAGCTGGTCAGGCGGCCAGTGCTGCCCCCGCGCTGCCCGTGTGGGGCCGCCCGCGCTCCCGCTGCCTCCCTGCGGCGTGGCCGCCTCCGCCCTCGCTGGCCCCAGGTCGGTCCCTGTCACGAGCCCCCCCGCGCGGGACCGCACCGCCCGGCTTGGCCCAGGCTTTCGGACCCCATCCCGGCCCCGAGACCGTGCTTTTGCTCCGCTGCACTTTGATCCTGCTGCTCCATTTCAGCCTCGGGAGCTCTTTGCTCCTGGGCTCTGCAGGGGTTGGTCTCACTTCAGAGCGTCGTGGCCAGCAACCGCTGGGTTCGGGGGTGCAGACACGGGGGCCGGTCTTCTCTTGGACCCCTGCGCCCTCTGAGTCAGAGCCAGGGCCCGAGAACCTTGCGGCACCGGGTGAGGAAGGACGTCTGTTCCCAGGCGCCTTGCCCCTTCTTGGACCTCAGTTTGTGCTTGGTGATTGGGGTGGAGGGAAAGGTTTCAGGGTGCAGGGGAGAGTGTTGGGCCACGTGACTGCTCAGGACGGTCCCGGCGGTGCTCCGGGGATTCTCTGGGGTACCAAGGATTGAACTGGGGCTGGCTGCGTGCAAGGCAAGTTCCCGAAGCCTCTGCCCTCTCCAGCCCCTAGATGACTTCTCTGTGTTCAGGCTAACCATTGAAGTACTGCTTTCTCTGTTAAACCATTAAAATGATGTGTTCTTATTTTGCTCTCTGATTAGTTAACATTTTAAGGAAAGAGGTTGTGTCTTATATCATTATATCTCCAGTTTCCAACTTCTGGAACTATTCATTGAAGGTGCTTAGCCAACCAATAAAGCTTTCAAAAGAGATGATTGCGGACAGTATAGGAAAGGAGAGATAGCCATTCTTGAAATATGTACAAAAGGGGCTGGAGCGATAGCACAGCGGGGAGGGCGTTTGCCTTGCACAAGGCGACCGAGTTCAATCCGTGGCATCCCGTATAGTTCCCGAGCATAGCCAAGAGTAATTCCTGAGCGAAGAGCCAGGAGTAACCCCTGAACCCCTGAGCATCTCCCGGTGTGACCCAAAAAAAAAAAAATATATATATTGAGCTCTGGGGCCTGAGGGATAGCAGAGCAGCGGGTAGGGTGTTTGCCATGCGCGGGATGGCCCTGGTTCCATCCCAGCACTCTGCATGGTCCCCTGAGCACTGCTGACTCTGGGTCCAAAACAGAAGCATACAGAGGTGCGCCCTAGCCTGATGCATTTGGAAAAGAGCTAGACTCTGGAATGACTGGAGGAAGAAGACATTGGTGTATGAGAGATGAAGCTGGAATGTATGGAGCTACAGCTCACTAATGATTGTATCTCCTGGCGTTTTTTAGCCTGTTGATAGTGGGGAAAAGGACCAGGTTTGGAAGGAAGGAGGAGGGAATCCAGTTTTGGAGCGACTGAGAATGAAATGCCTGCGGTGCTGTAGAGAGGTTTGGCCTAATGCGCTTGTTGTAGGGTCTGCAATAGGGTAGATGAGATTGTCTAGGTTTCAATTGTGACCCTACTTGGAAGCTGTTTGGGAACTTTAAAGAGTAAGGATGAGAACCAAGGCATTAAAATCACTTTCCACGGAATGATATGCAGCTAGCACTGAGAATTGGGCTCAGAGCCAGATGAGGAAGTGATGGAACCCTGAGGAACAATAGTATCCAACATTTAAGAGTCAGGATAAATGTCACCCTTTGTTGTAGTTACTTGCTTTTCTTATATGTTAGCTATGTAGCTGTTGAAATATGTACTACATTTTCTTTAAAATATTTCACCAGATCATGACTAGAAGCTCCTTGGAATCTGGAACCATGCCTATAAGTAAACTACTGTTTTCTCCACTCCTCACTGCTCTTGTGACACAAAAATGTGAGTTTTCTTCTCACATTAAGTGATTCTCCAACTCTGTTGGCACCTTCTGGGATGACCTTACCTAGCCGAGTTAGTGCAGACCCCGCAGATGAAGGGCACAGTTCCAACCCTCCTGTTTTAAATAACAGTTGGAAGTTTCAGGTTGTGATTTTTACTTTCAAACAACTGACTGTAAATTGAAGGTTCCTACAGATCAGTACTTTGCTGGAAGGACTCAGACAGCTTAAGAAAGCTCTTTCCTTTACCTCTCTATTATAAAGGTTAAAATTGAAGACGAGGGGCTGAGGGATAGCTCACAGAGGTGCACAAACCTTGTGTGGTCACTGGCACTGCACATCAACTCCCCAGCACTGCTGGGAAGATCCCAAAAGAAGCTAATAAGTAAATTAAAAACAAGTAACTGCCAAGCAGCTGGGATGCGTGGGGCAAGCTATGTGGCAGGGAGCACCGAGCTGCTTCCTTCCCTAGCAGCGCCATCCTCCGTGTGTTTATCAATCTAGAAAATTTCTCAGTGCTTCTGCTTAGAAATTTTATGCAGTGTTACATAGGAGCACATCATCTAGTCACTGACTAATGATGATTGTTTTCATTCGAAGCCCTACTTTTCCCCTAGGTCAGGGTTTGAGTCCTCTGGCAAGAGTTATCTTATTAGTATAAACTCCAGTAAGATTGAAAGAAGTTTATTATGAATTATAAAATCCCTGTCATTCCTATCAAGTAATTCAAGAGTTTTAGGATCTTTGTGTTATGTATATAATTATAGTAATTATTGTATTTGTTATTTATAGTGATTAATAATCTCAGACTGTCAAAACACCTTATTTCTGTTTTTCACTGACTTGCACAGGATTTGCTATGTTTTAGAAACTTGATGTAAAACTAGTTAAATGACTCAGTTGATAAATAAATCTGGTACGACAGATCTTTAGCTCACAGTTTTGAAAACTGACCAGCTGTCTTTTGGCTGCTTTACAGATAACTAGTCATACTCGCAGGCTTCCTTATTTTAGCCCTCCCACTGGGCACTTAATCTTGATAAATTAGAGCAGATTCCGATAACTGGGATTATGATATAGCTTTAAAATGATTGTGCTGGGGCTGGAGTACAGCAGGTAGGGCACTTGCCTTGCACATGAGCAACCCAGGTTCAATCCCTGACTTCCCATATAGTCCCCAGATCACCCCCAGGAGTAATTCCTGAGTGCAGAGCCAGGAGTAACCCTTGAACATTTCTGGGTGTGGCTGAATAAAAACCAAGCCAAAAAAAAGGTTATGCTGTGATAGAATAGAGGTTCCTTCATATAACTTTTATTTATTCATTCTAGACAGAGGTATTTAGTCTTTTTCAGATGGTTGAGGTCTATAGAACATATCTTTGTTGTGATGGTTGGTTCACATCCAGCAGTCATTGAAGCTATTCTCAGCTCTGTTTTCAGGCATGGCTTTTGGTGGTGCTTGGGGATTATTCTACTGGGAATCAAACCTAGGCCTCCCACATGCAAGGAATATGTTTAGTCCATTGAACTGTCTCTGGCTCTGGCTTAGTTATATCTTTTATTAAACAAATAGATCTGGTTTTAATACTTAGGCATTTCATTTATTTATTTATTTGTTTATTTATTTATCTATCTATCTGTTTATTTATTTTGCTTTTTTGGGTCACACCGGCAATGCTCAGGGGTTTCTCCTGGCTCTGCACTCAGGAATTACTCCTGGCGGTGCTTGGGGACCATATGGGAT